>CM037856.1:7592761-7629499 GCA_021234595.1 Delia radicum | reverse complement strand
ATCGGATGGAGTGAAGTAAGTCTTGCTCCGTTTTAGAAAACCGAGACACTTGATTGCCTCTTTCGACGCTTGAAATACGTGCTTATTCCAACGGACATCACACTGTATTCTCATGCCCAGAACTTCAAGAGTATCCGATTCCTCAATACCTATACCATCCATAGTTACAGATGAATGTCAATTCCACAGCCCGTCTGTGGGTTAACATACAACATTGGGTCTTGCGTGCATTAAAATCGACCTTATTCGCGCGACCCCCACTCGGAGATTGTAGAAAGGTCTTGATTGAGTGTGTCATTCATGTTCTGCCGCATGCCCTCTATCTCCAAAGAGCTTGGCCTGTGATCGAATGGAAATGAATGACAAATGTTGCTGTCATCTGCAAAAGAGTAGATAGGGTTGATGGTCTGACCAAGAAGGTCATTAATAAAAATAAGAAAAAGGGTAGGAGAAAGAACAGAACCTTGCGGTACCCCTGAATTTAGCTGAAACTCGTTTGATGAGACCCCATCTAAAACAACACGTATAGTGCGGTCTCTGAGAAAACTCGTTATAAATTGAGAGAAGACATTACCGACACCAAAAGCAACTAGCTTAGTCACGAGTGCCCCGCGCCACACACGATCGAACGCCTTAGAAATATCTAGAGCAACCACTTTACTCTCACCAAAGCGGTGGATTGACCGGCTCCAACGTTCCGATAGAAACGCCAACAGGTCTCCCGTAGATCGACCACTACGGAAGCCATACTGTCGATCATTTAAAAGTGAATTGGTCTCTAAATATTTCACAAGATGGTGGTTAACCATGGTCTCCATCACTTTGGAGAGCGCAGAGCAAATTGCGATTGGGCGGTAATTCTCAGGGTTGTTAGCCGCACCCTTTTTAGGGATAGGCTGGACATTGGCCACCTTCCAGCATGAGGGGAAAATTCCCGCACGGTACGAAGAGCTGAAAAGTTTTGCCAATGGACGTGCCAACGTTAAAGAGCACTGTTTCAGCACCAGTGCTGATATGCCATCCGGCCCCGGTGACTTATTTATGTTGAGATCCGCAAGAACCCTTTTGACTGCCCGGGCCCGAAAGAAAATCAAAGGCATAGTATAGGATACCCTTTCGAGAACGGGCAGTGGTTGATCGCTTTCCGGCAAGAAAGAATTTCTTTCAAAAAGTTCAGCGAAAAGGTTGGCCTTATCAACCGGGTCAGTGAAGGATTGATCGTCCTTTAAAAGAGTTTTAATAGAAGAACTAGCATTATCCCTTACTCTTTTAACAAACGACCAAAAGGTCTTACTGCCCCGAGGAGCAGAAAGAACTTTGGCACGTAGACGCTGTTCGTATAAAACCTTTTCGCGTCTAAGTACCTTGGCACACTCGGTTCTCGCCTTTTTGCGGTGCAGATCAGTATCGGCGTTCTTATTCGAACGCCAATTACTGAACGCTGCCTCTCTGGATCTGACTGCATTTTTGCACGTCTGGTTAAACCAACACTTGTGTTTTGATTTAGCCGAAATATGCTTCGTTGGAATAAAAAGTTTCATTCCTAGCATAATAATATTGACTACCATTTCTGCAGCGGCATCGACGTTGTCGTCGAGAAAACAGATTTTCCAGTTAAAATGCCGAAAGAAATCGTTGAGCTCGGCCCAACGAGCTTTTTCGTAGAGGAAAATAGAGCGTTTTGGCGCTAAGTTGGAAACGCTACGAAGAGTAGAATATGAAAAAGATGCAGAAATAGTACTGTGATCCGAATTTCCGAGAGGTGGAAGTATTTTCACTTCGTACTTTTCAGGGTGAGAAGTGAGGAAGAGGTCGAGAGTGTTCCGCGATTGCCCTTCAACACATACATTGTGTGTTGGCTCATTCATAAGTTGCGCAAGATCATTATGCGCGGCGAAAAGCTCAACGTATTGGCCCTCGGGAGTTGTATGACTCGAATGGCGAATCCAGGATGAGTTGTGGATATTAAAATCACCAGCAACTACGATTTCACTATTCGGACAACTCTCCAAGATTTTCGAAATTGAGTCGGAAAGGGCATCGAAGCCATCAAGGGACTTAGCCAATTCCGTGTTTGGACTTCTATATAGAAATCCGAAGTGCAATATGTGTGACCTGATCTGGAATTTAACCGAAAGAGAGCTAAATTCCTTATCATTAGAGTGCAGCTGTTGCTGATACTGGTACACAACATCATCGCGAATGTACATTGCAAGGCCCCTATGTAGAGAAAAAAGTGATAGAAGGTGGTACCCAGGTATGTGAAAATCCTGTGGATCAGCATCCTCACAAACCTGAGTTTCACATAAGGCGAAAACATCCGGCCTATGAAAACGAATGTGAGCATATACAGAAAAGTAATTCGCTCTCAGTCCGCGTATGTTGCAGAAGTCTATACGAAATCTGCCTGTCATAACAAAATAAGAAAAAAAAAAATAAAATCAATATTCCTTACGAGTGTATATGGGGCACAGTAGTCAAAATTGTTGCTGTATTTGGTTATTTAATGGCCAGTGTTATACCTTTGTCAGTAAACAACCAAACAACAATTTGACTCCCCGCCCCTTATACACCGTAGACAATATAAATGGCAAGGAAAATAGCAATGACAATTAAGGAGGCATAAAAGCCCCTCGCTTGGTCATTATAAAAATCTGAGCCGTATAACGAGGAGTAGGTGTATTTTTATGTATTGTGATGATGTTGATGATTCTTTGAAGTAATATTGTTTTCTTTATTATTTTGTTTTATGGTAGGGTTTTAGTTGTTATTGCTGTAAATTTAGATTTGTTTATTGTATGTGTTGTAATGTGTGTTGTTGTATTTTTGGATGTGAACAGTTAGTTATTATTTGTGTTATTTTAGTTTAGTTTGGTTTTGTTTTGTTTTATTTTTTTATTTTTAGTATGTAATATATGTGATTTGTTTTTAAAAGATTTGGATGTTTTTTTTTTAATATTGTTTACTTCATAGACGCGGACAACTAAATGTAAACACAAAAAAATTAGCGACATGCGACGGACAAAAAGAAACGTGTAAACACTTTGACTGACAAACACTGACTGACGCTACCTAAGCCACTTTAGATGGGAACTTCAAATTTGTCATTGAGGTTCCATCTCGATCTTATACAACTAATCACGATCTATGGAAATTCTAAGTATGTGGTACAAAAAGGATAAAAAAAGTCTTCCTCCTATCGTCCTACTTAAACCCCTTCCGCTAAAATCTGAAATTTCAATAGCATTATCCCATAATTTGTGGGCTAAAGCACTTAAAGCATTTATAGTAATTAAATGTGCTAAAGTCCCAAAACTTATTTAACAAATTGTGAAAAGCAATCTGATGTAGGCGTGTCCCTATCCGGATTTCATTCCTGCCCAAGGAAATCTTCAGGGGACTTACCTTTATACCTTTAGGAAGTTCCAATAAAAATGTGGTACAAAGACAAATATGTTCCCTTAATCACTCATCTCAAATTGCTTGATTTTGGAATTCACCAAAATCACGGGTTTTAAATAAAAAAAAATTGGGATTAATCACAAAGCTTGCGGTGAGGGGCAAAGTCTCCCGTTTAGGATTCTGCCATGTAAAATTTGGCTACAAATCTGACCTTTAAAATGTGTGTTTCTTTGAACTTCTAATTAAAACGTCGTAGAAATGGGGTTAAAAAAGGAAATGTGTCCGTTAACAGCCCTGCTCAAATCGTAGGAGTATGGACACTCAAAAAAATAAGTCAGTAGAAAAGTTAGTAAAACGTCTTGTAAATCAGGTATACTATTTTTTAGCAAATTTTTTTGCTAAAATCGTGTTTTCAGCTAAAATTTTTGTTATACTTATTCAGCACTTAACTGTTTTATACTAATGCTTTACTAATATACTAATGTTTTACTAATTAATTTTGCTAAAAAAAATTGTGCTGATAAGCACATTAATAGTGTGGACGATAACCAGATTGAAAGATATACGCAGAATGAAGCAGATGTCACGGCATGTCAAGATGTAGTAGAGAAGAGGAAAATGATACTAAAAAGTACAACTCTAATAAGACATATAAAAAAATCAGCCATGGAAGACTTTTGTATCTGTTTTCCATACATAAAACAAAATTGAGGATTAAAACAACTTAAATTTTGCGTTGCCACCGGCTTGTGAAAATAATTGTCTATTAATTAAATAAAATAAAATACAAAATAAAATATTTAAATTTAATATGTATTTCTAAACTGAAGTGTGGTTAAATTGCAAACAAACATATACAGATATGTAGACAGAGCAAAGCGAAAGACAAAGACACACATCTTAGTATGGTTCCTTTTTCTTATTGCAAAAAAATGGTTGTTTTTTTCGTTTCGTTTGTTTTTGTTTATTTTTTTGTTTCGTTTCTATAATTATCTTCGGCAGTTGCATCCTTAAAAGATAGCATCATTTAGACAGCCATTGATGTAAGTAGTTGAAAGAAAATTTTTGTTATGTTATATATATTTATTTCTATATATTTTCAGATATTAAATTACTTCATGACATCAATGTGGGAAAATGAAAATTTTTATATTTCGTAATTATTGTAAATTATTTTTAAAAGATTCACAAAAATATGTTTTATGATTTTCAGCAAATATATTAACTAAATTACAATTTTTTTGCGTTTTTTTCAGTCTACTAAAATTCAGCAAAAAATTTATTAATTTTTACCAACGCTTTTTTATTTCTAATCTACTAAGTGTTAGCAAAACTTTTGCTGAATCTACAAATTTTGTTGCTAAATTCAGAAAAAGATTTTGCTGACATTAGCAACTTTTTTTGCAAGCATCCTCCTGACTAAAATTTTGCTGACTCAGCAAAATTTTTTTGCTGACTTTACAAACTTTTTTTTTTGAGTGTAGATTCTTTCTTAAGCGTAGACATCCACCAAGAGAGGCGAAAAAAGGGTCAGGTAACCAAAACCATTACGTAATTATATCGTAATTCACTGAATATATAATTTTACGGTTTTGATCAAAACTTGTCATAAATAAGGATTTAAAGGGGGAAAAGTGGCATGTACAATTGCTTTATTCTTAAAATTTAAAATATCTTCTCCAAATGGTTAAACAAATTAATAAAAACAGGGAACCATTTTCTTTTCAATGTATTCCCACAATAAAAATTATTGGTAACGATATCTCGGACTTTTAAGCTAGCCGAATAATAATTAAAATTAAATTAAAAAATATTTTGGATATTCAGAAGTTAACTGTATAAAGAGGGGTAAAAGTTGGTACTACTTCATAACTTTTAAATACATTTACCTATTCCCTTGAAATTTTTATATTCAAAGTGCTGCAAAATTATATACTTTTTTTGTCAAATGAACACAAAAGAACAAAATTTGTAAAAAAAAAAATATTTGGTACTGGACGATTTTTATAAGAAGTAAATCTTTTGGGAAAATAAAACACAATGTAGTAAAGTTGTTATCTACATATTTAGGTAGGAATGATATGACATTATTCCGATTTGGGAATTATGAATTAAAATGTTTCAATCATAACCCTAAAACCAAAATGGGAACTATGCCTATCATGATTATGCTAATAATCCCCAGTAAAAAATATACATATTCTTCGTGGGCATTAAGACCGTTTTTCAAAAGAACATTGTGTGAATATTAAAGTGTCCGAAGTAGGCTTCGCTGAGCAAAACATTTCAGAAAATCTGTAAAACGAAATAGGTAATACTTTATTGTATTGTCCAATAAAAAATACATTTTGAACTTTAACGCAAAAAAACGTTTTATCTACGATAACAACCTTGTGGGCTTCGTCCGCCAGTATAAAATATGTGTTCCTTGATGTATAGACTAATTAGTCTAATTAGTTAATTATGATTAACTAAAGAGACACTTTTTGAAATTTGAAATAAAGACATAGTAAAAATGGGGTTTAAAGGTTAATAAGTGCTGTCTATTCACCCAGCTTAAACCACATGAGCTTAGAACTACAAATTTGGTATGAAGGTTCCGCCTCCGCCGTAGACACAATTTTCGGAAACACGATTTTTGAAAATAATTAAAAGGTTGCACAATAACGATAAAAAGTCTTTCGCTGAACATTATGCTTAAACCTCTTCGACTAGAAATCTGAAATTTAAAATACATCCAGAAAATAAATTCGGTCGTAGTAACCGTATTTCGGTATGACACTACAATAGAATTTCGATTGCCCCAACTACAACGGTAGCCACGACAGAGTATGTTTTCTGTGTGTAGAGTATGGGTTAATGAACGGAAAATAGACATTTTGTAATTTTAACCAAAAATTTAATAAAAATGTGGTACAAAGAAACAAGTGACGCCTTAATCACCCAGCCGAACCCGCTGCGGCTAGGAACATGAAATTTGGCATGTAGGTTCCTTCCTTCATCGTAGTTGTTTTTTGAAAATTGTTAGGAAAAAAATATTCCTTTGATCTTTCTGCTTAAACCCCTTCTGCTAGAATTCTGTAATTTCAAATAGAGTAAAGGCTAATTCACTTAAAATATACTTTTTGAAATTTCCACTAAAACCTCATTAAAAATTTTGTACAAAAAAAAAAAAATTCCCCATAATCAACCTGACCAAACCGCTGGAGCTAGGAACATGTAATATGGCATAAACATCCACTAAGATGGGATTTTTGGAAATTTTTACGGGGAAAAGTCTCCTTATGTCCAAAAAAACTTTTTGGAATTTATCATAAAAATTAATTTTTATGATAAATTCCTCAGATTCTGCGGACTTTTTCCTATAGAAAAACCCTCAGATTCTGAGGCTTTTTCCTATAGAAAAACCCTCAGATTCTGAGGCTTTTTCCTATAGAAAAACACTCAGATTCTGAGGCTTTTTCCTATAGAAAAACCCTCAGATTCTGAGGACTTTTTCCTATAGAAAAACCCTCAGATTCTGAGGACTTTTTCCTATAGAAAAACCCTCAGATTCTGAGGACTTTTTTCTTTAGGAAAACTCTCAGATTCTGAGGACTTTTTCCTATAGGAAAAACATTTTTTTTAATTTATAATAGGTGATGCAGGTGAAACCATGGGAAGTCCCTTTTTTTTGTGTGTATATCTTATCATTATATTTAAAATAGCGGTTGTCCTTAATGCAAAATTTTATTATACGTAAAAATAAGCCCTTTGTCATATCAGTGTATACAGAGATCTCATTCCATCTTTCTTCAATAATTCTTAACGCTAAATCAACGGGAATGCTAGGAAATAACGCCACGACATCAAAGGAGATGAATCTTTCATCGTCTGATACTGAAAGGTTTCCAATTTTATTTTTAAATTGCACAGAGTCCGTTATGTTGAAACTAGATTTTTCGGTTAACTTTTTTAATATTCCTGATATATATTTACTTAGTTCGCTAGATGGAGAATTAATACAGGAGCAAATAGGTCTCAAAGGGTATCCTTCTTTATGGATTTTTGGAAGCCCATAAATTCTTGGCGCAACGGCCACGTCAGTCTTCAATCTTCTTCTCTCTATATCGTTGATTATATTGTTCTTAAATAAATCTTCTACTAAATCGTTGTTATTTTTCTGAATAGTACTTGTCGGGTCCTTATTCAGTCTTTGATATGTCATCATATCACCAATTATCTCCTTCATTCTCAAATGATATTGCTCCCTCTCCATAGCAACTGTTGCATTACCCTTGTCCGCATTTAAAATTAAAATATTTTTATTGTTATTTAAAAACTTTTCGGCTTTTTTCGCTATATTCCATGTAAATTTATCTCTATTGTCCAATTTCATTTTATTCATATGATTATCAATCATAGACGTAAATTTTGTTCTAGCCATGTCCCGTTCCTCCTTATCCGTTAACGTTTGAATGAAGTCCTCTCCGTCAGCAATAAATTTTAGCATAGGGAATTCCTGTTTAGTTATAGGAAGTGCATGTTTTTTTCCCAAGAGATAAAATCCATTGGATGTCATCTGGAATAGGCATCTCAGTTTTATTGACAAACCATTTTTTATTCCGTCTAATTTCAAATTCATTCCTTTGAATTTCCTGTAATTTTTCAAATTTCCTACGGTGTCTGTCCTTAATTTTCGAATTAGTCGATTTTTCCACGACAGATTCACTTTCCCACAATTTGTTGCCTCATCAACAGTTAAATATTTCTCTATATCATTTTTAATCAACTCAATTTCCTCGTCATTTTGTTTTAAAAGTTCGTTTTTAAGTTTCAGCAGTAAATTTAGTATTTTGTTGTGAAAATTCCGTATATATTTAGACAGAGTTTGTTGAATCGTCGATTTTATACATAAATTAGTGTCAAATATGTTATATATGTTTTTCGTACCGTTTTTTATAAATGTTGGAATAATACCTGAATTTCTGTGTTTTGTGTTAAATATTAAATGTAAGAAATTATTGTTGTTTTTTACTGTTTGGTTATTTGCCTAGTGTTTATATATGTATATTTTTTGTTTTTTTGGTTATTTTCTATAAAAAATATTGATTCTGAGGCTTTTTCCTATAGAAAAACCCTCAGATTCTGAGGCTTTTTCCTATAGAAAAACACTCAGATTCTGAGGCTTTTTCCTATAGAAAAACCCTCAGATTCTGAGGACTTTTTCCTATAGAAAAACCCTCAGATTCTGAGGACTTTTTCCTATAGAAAAACCCTCAGATTCTGAGGACTTTTTTCTTTAGGAAAACTCTCAGATTCTGAGGACTTTTTCCTATAGGAAAAACATTTTTTTTAATTTATAATTTTAGAGGCATTTTATTTTAAGAGTGAACAAGATATTACATTTAAGGTTTTTTTTATTTAAATACTTTGTTGTTAATAGCATCAAAACTTTTCAAAGCAATCGAACTTAATTTACCTTTTTAATTGCCAAATCTCCGGATCAGGTTATTGCAAAAATACAATATTTTGATTTTCCAATGCGGATAACTTTACGACATAACCCACATCAGTAAGAGTATTTATTGTTGGAAATTAGAAGCAGATTACAAAAATTTATCATTTTTAAAAATCGGTTGATAAATAAAAATTTTACAAGCACTTAAAATTTGTTAATACCCAAGGTGTTCTACTTTGGAGGCTAGTTGAACAGCGCCTGATGAATCTAGTGGGCCCTTCTTTGAATCTTAAGCTTGAAATCACGCTAGTTACGGCTGTGTGATACATACGGCTTTGTGATGCACCACGCAGTGCAATGCAATATTGGTAAAAAACAATGCTGGCAAAGAATTTTGCGCATGGGATTGGAAAAGCACTTGCTTTGCAAACAAAACCGTATTTTTTTAGTACAATATTAGTCGCACCTTTGGTAATTTTTAACGGGCTGCATTTCCTAAAAATAACGGTGGTTTGCCAGTACTATTTATTTTCGTATGGTTGGCAATTTCTGCATGGGTTGTTTCAACCATCATTAAATCACATTCATACTTAGTAGGAATGCAGTGCTTTTGATGCCTTTCATTCATTTCAAGGTTCATTATTTAGCATCTACAAGTAAAAAATAAATATCATATTAGTCAAAAAAGAATTGCTTCTATATTTTATTATCACTGTAATTGCGGGCCAATACAAACAATACAGGAAGAACACAATAGAACATAATGGTATACAAAAGCAAGTAATAACATACAATAGGGTTCTAATTTAAATTCACTTGCTATTGTTGTTAGAATTTCTTGTGTTTTGTAGAATTATCACAAGATTAAATCAGTTATTTCATCATTATAGCCTTTGTTGGAAAAAAACAAAGGGAAACAAATGAGTTATTGGACGGAGGGGATAGGCGCTAGCTTTGCTGCACTCATAGAAAAAAGTTAGTAGAAAAATTAGTAAAGCCGTTAGCAATCCAATTTTCCACAGTTTCAAACTAATTTTGAGTTAAAATTGAGATTTTAGTTAAAAACTTTGCTATTTTGACTTGATGATATACTAACATTTTAAAAAAAAATTATTTTGCTGAATTTACTAAAGTTCAAAAATATTAT
This sequence comes from Delia radicum, assembly GCA_021234595.1. Classification (NCBI taxonomy): domain Eukaryota; kingdom Metazoa; phylum Arthropoda; class Insecta; order Diptera; family Anthomyiidae; genus Delia; species Delia radicum. The sequence continues at coordinate 7,619,510 of CM037856.1, read as the reverse complement.
TTTGATAATCAAAATCAGCTGAGGTTGCAATGCGATGTTTGTGTTTAAGTATTTAAGTAGTTTCTATGTATATTGTGTATAGAATAGACAAACGAAGTGAGTTAGAAAAATATTTAGAACATTTGTGCGAATTTAGAAAAAAAATAAAAAGGGAATGATTTTTTCTGATTTGAAGGACTAACTACAATAGGTGGTCTTTGTGTTTATAAAATAATTTATAATGTTATAAAGATTTTGGTTATATTCGACCTTTATTAATTAATTTTCGAAATAAAATATTCAGGCTCGAGGTCTATGTTGGTTTTGTATAAATATTCTTTATTTATTCATTTCATCGATATTTCGCTTTTCATTGAAAAGCATCATCAGGAATAGCTCTGAAATACACATTACAAATATATAAGTACATCAATATTTTTTATAGAAAACAACCAAAATAACAAAAAATATACATATATAAACACTAGGCAAATAACCAAACAGTAAAAAACAACAACAACAATAATTTCTTACATTTAATATTTAACAAAAAACATAAATGCTTAAAAATAATCGTTGTGTCTCCACCACCGTCTAATATTGCACTGATTTAAAAATATGTATTGCACTATGATCGTTTGTTAACGAGATGTCTATATGTTTGAGCACAGCTTTCTACATCAGCTTTAAAATTAACTCTCTTATTTGTTGGTATATTGATGATATGTAGCATTTCTAGCATATAACGTCGTTTATAATGATTCTCACTTTGTAATACTTGTACATTATCGAAGTCTGGTGTATGTTTTTCATATGCACAGTGGTTCAATAATGCTGTTTTTTGTGTAGAAGACGTAGTTTTCAATCTTAGATCAGATTTGTGTTGTGCTAACCTAGTTTTAAGTTTATTCTTTGTGGTACCTACGTAAAACTTATTGCAACTGTCCTGTTTGTTGCCCATGCAAGGTATTTTATATATAACATTAGATTTTTCTAATTTATGCAATTTATCCTTGGTTTTACCATATAGCCTTGATAGATTATTATTAGTTGTATTGGCCATTTTATAATTTTCTTTATTAAACAGTTTTGATTTTTCAAATCTTTCTGACAATTCTGGAATATATATCAATGATTTAAATATTTTAGGATTTTCAGGCTGCTTTGAGTTTACTTCTTTTTCTTTTTTATAATCGCGTATTAATTTATTCGTTATTTCCTTCGGAAAATTATTATCGGACAATATACTCTTAATCTTACTGATATTTTCTTTGTGGAATTCAACATCACTAATGTTCAAAACTCTTTTTATAAGATTATTCGCTGTATTTATAATCATACTCTTTGGATGTTTTGAGAAATAATTTATAATTCGGCCTGAAGCACTAGGTTTCTGATACCAATTAGTTCTCAGGCTGTTATTGTCTCTAATTACTATTGTATCAAGATATGGAAGTCTTGAATTACATTCCTTTTCAATAGTAAACTTAATGCTAGTAGAAAATTATTCAAAGTCGTCAACATATCTTCTATTGCACTCTCCCTAATAACTCCTCTACATATTTCGTTAGCAATTTTGGTTTTTCTGTTAGATCTCCGATACAGGTTTCCAGTAATTTTTCCATTACTATATCAGCAATAATAGGTGATGCAGGTGAAACCATGGGAAGTCCCTTTTTTTTGTGTGTATATCTTATCATTATATTTAAAATAGCGGTTGTCCTTAATGCAAAATTTTATTATACGTAAAAATAAGCCCTTTGTCATATCAGTGTATACAGAGATCTCATTCCATCTTTCTTCAATAATTCTTAACGCTAAATCAACGGGAATGCTAGGAAATAACGCCACGACATCAAAGGAGATGAATCTTTCATCGTCTGATACTGAAAGGTTTCCAATTTTATTTTTAAATTGCACAGAGTCCGTTATGTTGAAACTAGATTTTTCGGTTAACTTTTTTAATATTCCTGATATATATTTACTTAGTTCGCTAGATGGAGAATTAATACAGGAGCAAATAGGTCTCAAAGGGTATCCTTCTTTATGGATTTTTGGAAGCCCATAAATTCTTGGCGCAACGGCCACGTCAGTCTTCAATCTTCTTCTCTCTATATCGTTGATTATATTGTTCTTAAATAAATCTTCTACTAAATCGTTGTTATTTTTCTGAATAGTACTTGTCGGGTCCTTATTCAGTCTTTGATATGTCATCATATCACCAATTATCTCCTTCATTCTCAAATGATATTGCTCCCTCTCCATAGCAACTGTTGCATTACCCTTGTCCGCATTTAAAATTAAAATATTTTTATTGTTATTTAAAAACTTTTCGGCTTTTTTCGCTATATTCCATGTAAATTTATCTCTATTGTCCAATTTCATTTTATTCATATGATTATCAATCATAGACGTAAATTTTGTTCTAGCCATGTCCCGTTCCTCCTTATCCGTTAACGTTTGAATGAAGTCCTCTCCGTCAGCAATAAATTTTAGCATAGGGAATTCCTGTTTAGTTATAGGAAGTGCATGTTTTTTTCCCAAGAGATAAAATCCATTGGATGTCATCTGGAATAGGCATCTCAGTTTTATTGACAAACCATTTTTTATTCCGTCTAATTTCAAATTCATTCCTTTGAATTTCCTGTAATTTTTCAAATTTCCTACGGTGTCTGTCCTTAATTTTCGAATTAGTCGATTTTTCCACGACAGATTCACTTTCCCACAATTTGTTGCCTCATCAACAGTTAAATATTTCTCTATATCATTTTTAATCAACTCAATTTCCTCGTCATTTTGTTTTAAAAGTTCGTTTTTAAGTTTCAGCAGTAAATTTAGTATTTTGTTGTGAAAATTCCGTATATATTTAGACAGAGTTTGTTGAATCGTCGATTTTATACATAAATTAGTGTCAAATATGTTATATATGTTTTTCGTACCGTTTTTTATAAATGTTGGAATAATACCTGAATTTCTGTGTTTTGTGTTAAATATTAAATGTAAGAAATTATTGTTGTTTTTTACTGTTTGGTTATTTGCCTAGTGTTTATATATGTATATTTTTTGTTTTTTGGTTATTTTCTATAAAAAATATTGATGTACTTATGTATTTGTAATGTGTATTTCAGAGCTATTCCTGATGATGCTTTTCAATTAAAAGCGAAATATCGATGAAATGAATAAATAAATAATATTTATACAAAACCAACATAGACCTCGAGCCTGAATATTTTATTTCGAAAAAATAATTTATAATGTTGAAAAATAAATTAATAATAGGTATAATTTAAAAAACCATTTTTATTTTTAAAAATGAAAATTTATTGAAAGAATTGAAAAAATCAGTGCTCGTTGAATTAAATTTTTACTTATTTTTCTATTACTTTCTTTTTTTTAGAAAGTACAGAAGGAACAAAGGAAATAATAAATACAAATAAAGGACAGATACACAGAGAAAATTTCTAGGATGAGTTTTAATGAAATTTGTTCACTAAACTAATGAAGCTTTCTTCACAATATAAATTAAAAATTTCTTAAACTTTAAGAAAAAGTTTCATAGTTTTATTGAATCTGTTTTTAATGAAACTTTTTTATTAGTCGTATGGCATTTTTAATAACTAAAATGAAATTTTTCATTAAATTTTATGAAAAACGGTATTAATTTAATGATTAGATCATAGATCTAATGCAAAAATTCATTGGTATCATGCAGACAACTATCTCAGTGTACAACTCAGTATTTTATTTAACTTATAAATACAGAGCTGTATTTTAGTTGTGCTTAGTTTTCATGCAAACAACTAAAAATTTAATAAATTTTAGTTTTTTTGCTGTTTTTTTATTTTACTAATATTTGGCAAAAAAAATCTGCTAATTTTACTGCTTTTTCCTGCAACGTCATTTTTAACTAATTTTTAGTAACTTCTGCTATTTATACAGAGATATTTGTATGAGTGTAGAAACGTCATCCAGTTAAAATTGTTGTCAATGTTTGAGATTAAAAATGTATAACTTTATTGCTTCTAAAGATGAATGTACAGTAAGGAGGCTAATTTGTTTTTTATTATTTCAAAATTGTACCTATCTCAAAAGTTTACATATGTTTCGAAATGTATACGTTGAAAATTTGAGCCAGCTTAAATAATTACCCAGCCAGCGCAAGCGAATTGCAGTTTTCAACATTTTCGAGTGTAAATTTTGCTTTGTGTCTCATTTACTAATAAATGTTTACTACAGTTACCAGTTGAAATTTGCAGACTATGTTACATATTAGCAATATATAAAAAATGCAAATCATGAAAACTTTATTCAAAAAACTTCGCAAATTCAGCTTAAAAAGGAAGGAAAATGCAGGGAAATTTACAATTTTTTGGTTTCAAGCGGCCTCAAAATCTTTAAAATTAATACAAAAACATTCAAAACACAAAACTCACATGTTATTTGTCGAGGAATAACCTTTAAAATGAGATGCAAAACGATTAAACCCCTACATTTTACAGTGAGTTATGATGAAAAATGTTTGCCCAAAAATAAGCGCATATTTTTTTGTGCATGTTTTAAGATTTTTCATGCATATAATAGGCGCCAAAACCACACTTTTTTATTGCATGAAGTTTTTGTCAATGACCATTACTATTGTTATGTGTAAGTGCTAAGACGATCGGGTTATTTGTTCGTTTCTACATCACTTCAAGCTCCAAAAATTAATTAAAAGCTACAAAATTGAACCTTAAATGGCTCTGGATACCAAAATAATAATACGATCCATTTAACACTTACACACAATAGCAGTAGTACTGATATTTACCGAGCACACAGCACTACTACTAATTATTTCTCAAACTGCGGAAGCTTGCTTAAAAAAATATAAAACTTTAAGATCTTCACTGATAAGATTTGTATTCTCATACTTTCTTTATTTTTGAATGCACACTAATCGATTTAATCCAGCGATAGGCAAACACATACAATCGTATTTTGTAGTTGTGTAAGTGAGCTGTACCTCTCTCTTACTCAATGCACTTAGCAAAACTTGTAGTAATAATTAGAAAACATACATAAACAAAAGTATTTCATATAAACTTTATGTTTTTTTTAATAAACAAAAAAGTAAATAAACAAAAAATAAAAAAAAACATAAACTAAATAACAAAAAAAAAAAAAAAATAATGAATAATAAACTGGCTTACCAAAATAATTTTCGCTAAAAAAAATTCATATTCAAAACATTCATCCATTCTGTCAGTGTACCTCAAACACAAAGCGTCGAATGAACCTGTTCGTTCGAATGCTCATGCGAGACTGATTGTTGTTTTTCATTTTTTTTTAATGTGTGAGCGCATGTAGGTGTGAGAGCAAAAACGCCGCGTAGTGCTTTTGCCTGTCACTGATTTAATCTCATTTTATTAGTTTATTTGGTATTTTTATGACTATATAAAAAAATGCAATTACGTTGACGCTGAAAGTTCAAAAATCCTCTAAAAAAAACCTCAGAAATGTTTAAAGAGACATATTTTGGAGAGCAACCATTTATTCCTAACTGAGGGCACATATTTTTTCAACATGTACACTAAAAAAAATAAGTGAGTAGAAAAGATAGTAAAACGCCTTGTTAATCAGGTATACTATTGTCTAGCAAATTTTTTGCTAAAATTATGTTTTCAGCTAAAATTTTAGTTATACTTATTCAGCACTTAATTGTTTTGAACTAATGTTTTACTAATAATATACTAATGTTTTACTAATTTATTTTGCTCAAAAAAATTGTGCTGATAAGCACATTAATATTGTGGACGACCACCAGATTGAATGATATACGCAGAATGAATCAAATGTCGCTGCATGTCAAGATGTAGTAGTGACGAGGAAAATGATACAAAAAAGTACAACTCTAATAACTCATATAAAAAATTGTGAATTAAAACAACTTCAATTTTGTGCTATCACCAGCTTCTGAAAGTAATTGTCTATTAATTAAATAAAAGACAAAACAAAATATTTGAATTTAATTATTTAAGATTAAATGTATATTTCTGAACTAAGTGTTGATAGAGATTAATAATCTAATGTAAAATTGAAAACAAATATACATACAGGTAGACAGACTAAACCGAAAGAGAAACCAACACATCTTAGGTAGATTTCTATGTTTCCTTTTTCTTATTGCATTCATATTTTTTCTTTTCGTTTCTAGAATTATCTACGTTTCTATAATTATCTACAAGCATTGATGTATGTAGTAAAAAGATAATTTTGTTTATGTTATTCTACACTCAAAAAAATAAGTTAGTACAAAAGTTAGTAAAACGTCGTGTAAATCAGGTATACTATTTTTTAGCAATTTTTTTTGCTAAAATCGTGTTTTCAGCTAAAATTTTTGTTATGCTTATTCAGCACTTAACTGCTTTATACTAATGCTTTACTAATATACTAATGTTTAACTAATTAATTTTGCTAAAAAAATTGTGCTGATACGAGGCATGTCAAGATGTAGTAGAGAAGAGGAAAATGAAACGATAGAGAAGAGGAATAAGACATATAAAAAAATCAACCATGGAAGACTTTTGTTTCTGTTTTTCATACATAAAATAAAATTGAGAATTAAAACAACTTAAATTTTGCGTTGTCACCGGCTTGTGAAAATAATTGTCTATTAATAAAATAAAAGACAAAAGAAAATATTTAAATTTAATATGTATTTCTATAAAAATGTTAATAGATTAATAATCTAGTGTGGTCAAATTGCAAACAAACATATACAGACATGTAGACAGAGTAAACTGAAAGACAAAGACACACATCTTAGGTAGATTTGTATGGTTCCATTTTCCTATTGCAAAAAAAAGTGTTGTTTTTTCGTTTCGTTTGTTTTTGTTTATTTCTTCGTTTCGTTTCTATAATTATATTCGGCAGTTGCGTCCGTAGCATCATTTAGACTACCATTGATGTAAGTAGTTGAAAGAAAATTTTTGGTATGGTATATATATTTATTTCTATATATTTTCAGATATTAAATTAATTCATGTCGTCAATGTGGGAAAATGAAAATTTTTATATTTCGTTATTATTGTAAATTATTTTTAAAAGAATCACAAAAATATTATTTATGATTTTCAGCAAATATATTAACTAAATTACAATTTTTTTACAATTTTTTTGCGTTTTTTTCAGTCTACTAAAATTCAGCAAAAATTTTATTAATTTTCACCAAGGCATTTTTATTTCTAATCTACTAAGTGTTAGCAAAACTTTTGCTGAATCTACTAATTTTGTTGCTAAAAATCAGCTCGCTGATTTTCAGCAAAAGATTTTGCTGACATTAGCAATTTTTTTGCTAGCACCCTCCTGACTAAAATTTTGCTGACTCAGCAAAATTTTTTGCTGACTTTACAAACTTTTTTTTTTGAGTGTATATAATTATTTTAATTTTTTTTTTGAGATATTGCATTAATTCATGTCGTCAATGTGAGAGTATGAAAATTTTTATGTTTTGTAACGTATTGTAAATTATTTTAAAAGAATCACAAAAATATGTTTTATGATTTTCAGCAAATAAATTGCACACATAATCTGACAACTTGATAAGAAAAAAAGTTCAGGGCCATATACAAAAGCAGTTGTAAGTGCAGTTTGTCGATCTCACTCCTTCATTTATATTAAGTGTGACGGCAAGTTTGTGCACAAACTTATGTCACACACTGTAGTTAGCTGGTTAGTGGTAAAATAGCAATAACAACATACATACTGAATATTAGGTAAACATAATAATAACAACAATACTTGCATGCACTAACCAAACGAGTAAACAAATGAACGATAAACAACAAAAGCAAGACGAATGGGCAAACGTACTACTAAACACATAGCAACAACCGTTAGGGTTGTTTACAAGTTAAGTAAATTAAGGAATTTAGATGCTGTTATTCTACACTAGCAGCATAACATTGACCATTATTTATTTATTGTAGAGTATAAAACGGCAGCTTAGAAAAGTGAAAGGTCTCATTATTTTAACAGCGATCAAGTGTGTTGCAAGTATCCTCATATAACTAGTAAACCCTTAGACAGGTGTTTAGCGATCACCAGCTGAAGCACTTCGGATAGTGTTTACCGATCCACTGAAGAAGCCTATCTCTGTGTCAGCGAGTGGTTGTGCTTTAGCTGGTATATAGCGAGTACCAGTCAAAGTTATCAAAGAGAGTCAGAGTCACTTCGGGTGATGTTTTCCGATCACCACACGAAGTTAGTGTAAATTCTTCCCCTGATGTTTAACCACCACCTGCAGAAGACATTTGGTGTTTTTTATTCAGGTATATAACTTTAAGTTATCAACACTTTTTTAACTGGCGGCCATTTTGTCAGCTGTCAAGTGATTTATGATTGTTATGATTGTTGACGCCTGAACAACGCTTCCAAATTGTGCAAATTTATTTTGAAAATCATGGTATTGTTCGAAATACGTATCGCACGAATTTTGTTTAGCGATGAAGCTCACTTTTGGTTAAATAGATACTTCAAAAACAAAACTGCCGTATTTGGAGTGATGATAATCCTCAAGTGTATGTTGAGACACAGTTACATAAAGAAAAACTTACTGTTTGGTGTGCTTTATGGGCTGGTGAAATCATTGGTCCGTACTTCTTTAAAAACGATGCTGGTCAGAACGTTACAGTCAATGGTGACCGCTATAGAGCCATGCTTACTGACTTTTTCGTTCATCAATTGAACAACCATGATGTGCAGGAGCTGTGGTTTCAACAAGACGGCGCAGCATGTCACTCAGCTCGTGCCACAATTGATTTATTAAAGGAAACGTTTTGTAACCGCATAGTTTCACGTTTCGGATCCGGGAATTTGCCTCCAAGATCGTGCGAATTAACGCCGCTGGACTATTTTCTGTGGTGAAGTCGCTAGTATACGCCGATAGGCCCGAAACGATTGACCACTTCGCGGACAACATTCGCCGCGTTATTGCCAATATACGGCCACAAATGTTGGAATATGTCATCGAAAATTGAACCTCCAGATTAGACTACGTCCGAGCCAGCCGTGGCGGTCATATGCCAGAAGTCGTATTTGAATTATAATGTCAGAAGACTATCTTTCGAATAAAGTAAATTTAATGTCAATATAAAAAATTCATCTTTGTTTTAATCCATTTCATTCCGAGCACCAGTAAACTTCGGATGATGTTTTCCGATCACCTGACGAAGTTGCCGAGATACGAAACAAAAGCACACTTGGTGTCTATCGATCACTTTGTGGGTTTTTGCAGATATAGTAAATTCTTTTTGTTAGAAAAAAAACAAGCATGTCTAGTCGTACGACCACAGTGAATCTGGTGTCGGGTAACCTACGTGTTTATCGCTCACGAACTAGATTATCGGTCACGATTTGTTGTGGTAACACTTGGTTGAGTTTCTGGCCGAGGTTATCCAACACGACCGAAGCGAAATATAGTGAAACAGAATCAACGATACAGAGGGAAAAGGACGAAAAGATTACGCAAACAAGCGAACAGAGTAAATTATACGCAAAGCGACACAGAGCGTGAAATCCGAAGACGAACGAGTAAAGCCGAAGCTGATAAAAATATAAATTCCTATTAGTCTTCCGACGAAGTAATAAGCAAGTGATGGAATTGAGTGTAGAAGGCGGGATGAGCCGCACAATAACCAAGAGGGACGAGAGTACGAGGAGACACGAAGGCACCCGAACCATAAATTTGCTAAAAAATAACGTGTTATACGAAACCATTTAAAAATCATCAAATAAAGGAAAAGGAAAGCACTTGTGAATTAACATTAATCGAACTGTGTTATTTCCTGTAGCGAGCACTGGGCAAACGCTGAGTATACCCTAGCGAAGACAAATCGTTACATCAGAACCAAAACCAAAATGAAAATGAAAAACATGAAATAATCAAAAATTTCAGAATCTACTTTATCAATCTATGTAGTAAAATTTTTTGCGATTTGAATTTGATAATAAATTTAAATTCTCTAATGGAAGTCCAAATTTAATTAATAAAGAATTTAACATTGCTAAGGAGTTTTCAAATTTTGTAAAGGAATTTAAGATTTAAAAAATGGTGTTACCCTGCTTCACAAACTATACAGATTCTGTATTACAGAAGTTATTAACAGTTTAGGCAGGAAAGTGCTGTCGTTGTAAAATATAATGTTTTTGAAGTTTAAACCATAGAAAAGTGTCAAAATCGTCCTTTATTACAACAATAGCACTTCAAATGTAAATTAAATTATTATCTTTTATGTTGTCATTTAAACTTTATGTCATTTACAACAAACATTTATTATGTTGACGATTTTTCAAAATATGATGAAGATTTTGACGATTTTTCTGAAAATTGGATGATGTTATGCCTGGAAACACTTCTTTTTAACCTGGCAAGACTGTCCATCAAAGGTGTTAGGCAATTTATTTTATTCTGAGCAAGTTATACCCAAAAGAGTTGAAAAACTTTTAAAAGTTACTTGCAAATTTAGGGTAAATTAGGGTGGTTTTTAATTATGCACAGCACATTTAAAAATATAAAAATTTAGGATGTTCGCCAAGAAAAGAAATGCTGATAAAATCTTATATATATATTATATTTATTTATATAAATAAAAATCAAATGTCGTTCGTTGGTAATCTCATCACTTGGGAACGGCTACACCGATACGAATAATTTTTTGTTCTAAATGTTCGTCATATTCCAACTTAGGTTCTTACGGAAAGAAAAATTGATCACGCCCTTTTTTACGGCCACTTTTTTGATTTATCTAAAATCGGAAAACGGCTGGACCGATTTGTCTAATTTCTTTTTTAAAATGTTTGTATATTTAAAATATTTGTATTCTTTTTTAAAATGTTTGTATTCTTTTTTAAAATGTTTGTACTAAGTTTTTACGAAAAGAAAAATTTACGACGCCCATTTTTAAGCCCATTTTTTTCAATCTATCTAAAATCGATGAACGCCTGGACCAATTGAATAATTTTTTTTAAGTGTTCGTAATAGCCCACAAAAGTTTTTTACGGAAAGAAAAATTGTCCACGCCCACTTCTACGCCCACTTTTTTTAAATCCTTGGGTAATTTTATGTACAAGTTTAACTGTCCACGCAAATTAATACCCCATCGAATAAGGCTTTTGGGATAGAAAAATAAAGATTCCGTGACTAACCATGATGATGTCGTCAACTATCCAACCGAGTTTTTAAAATCACTGGAATTACCCGGATTACCGTCTCACAATCTCCAACTGAAAGTCGGATCGTTGGTCATAATGTTGCGAAATATAAAAAACTCGTCTTGGTAATGGCGCCCGGCTTGCGGTGTAAAACCTGATGAACAACTTCATCGAAGCAACAATACTTAAAGGAAAGTATAAAGGAGAAAACGTTTTGATACCACGAATAACAATGGTTCCGACCAACATGCCACTCGATTTCAAACGCTTACAGTTTCCGATACGGCTTGCATTCGCAATGACAGATGAGTCATTGTTTAACGTGGGTACCCGCCGTGATTGCCTAACCCCATGGTGCTCTTAGCACCGGGTGAAATATGGCGTCCACCACCGCCCCCTTGTGCAGGACACTGAGCGTCCAGTTAGGGTTCCAGTTTTTGAGTTTGAATATTGGCAATTACTCATCCCACTGGAGAGATCGAGGCCCATCTAAAACCTCTGCTTTGATCTTTGGGTCACAGCACCCGGCTGAGAGTGCAACTCCACACTGAACACCGAAGTACTCTTCCTGCATTTAGGCTAACCACAGCCACCACGAAACTCCCCGAAGGTCCGTTCCCAATAGCCATTACCGTAAAGGGCAATAGCTGAATCATGCAAGTAAACAAACATCTACGAACACATTGACATGTCACTTTATATATAATTACCAGACGAATGACCAATTTCGTCCATCTTATACCATCTTTCGTTCCTTTCGCTCTTTTCGCTCATTTCGCTCGTGGGGGCATCTAACATCCAGGAGTAAAATCCGTCAACAATATCACCAATCAACCAAAAACAAACCAACATCTACACCATCTTTTGCTTCCTTCGCTTACTTCGCATCGTTCGCATCCTTCGCATCCTTCGCTTCATTCGCTTCCTTCACTTCCTTCACTCAGGTCCCTTTCAGTCTCTCTACGACAGTATTGAGACGTCCAGGTGTCATGGGACTTCTTCCGCCATTTGCAACATTTCGCTCTTCTCTTTTTCCTCTTCTTCCGCCTCTACAACTTAACTTCATCCATTTCAAGGGGTAGTTACCACGGCAGGTGAGTCAAAAACACTCCTTAGCGGATTACGACACAATGTCTACCGTCCTGCTGAAGCAACCAACGCCCTCCATGGTATCCGCATCAGTCATCCTCCATCCTCCTCTTCTTCTTCCTTTGGTTTGTTTCCGGTCCACTGACCATATTGCTTCCAGACTTCACAGCTTTCCGCCTTCTCATCCGTTCTCTTCGACCAGCTTCATTTCAATGATGCCACCCATCGAGTATCACGTGTATACCTTGGACATGTCTTAGTTCCGGCAAAGTTCGTATCAATTTACAAGCAGAGGATCCCTCTAAAGCACCTTTACGGCGGGCCAATGGCTCCCGTGGTACCATTTACAGTCTTTGTTAGGACCTTGTAGCCGAAGCTACTCCCACTTGAGTCCCAAGAAACTCAGCAGTGGTCTACCTTTGATCAACGAGGTCCACAAGTACAAATCTGAAACATCAGATAAGACCGTAGAGCCTCGTCAATCTAGCCATGATCGTTAGCCGCCAAATGATCATTAGCCTCTATCGCCGTGCCAATAGAGGCCTCCCACTTGCCGTTGCCCAGGTGAAACCACGCGGAGGTGATCTTAGGCTCTTGTTGCTGACAAGCTAGAAACTTTTGCACCCATTCGCAATGACAATTAACAAATCTCAAGGGCAGTAATTGCGTGTTTGCGGCATTAATCTTGAAAATCCATGCTTTTCTCATGGTCAATTGAATGTCGCCTGTTCCCGTGTGGGAACAAAACTAAAAATGTCGTGCATCATAAAGCATTACAATGAATGAAAGTATGATATCACTGCAAAGCAATGAAATAAAAGTTTTTCTTTATTTTAATTACTTACCTGAACATCGATCTTTCAATCAAAATATAAATAAAACACCTTAAGATTCATTGGAACTTCAAATGTAAATAAAACATACCCCAAGCCTATATAAATACAAATGATCATTCAAATAATTGCTTTTCCCTTTTTAACTATTTTTACACATTTCCTACAGCTTTTCACAATCGTTTGCTATCTCACCACATTAAAATGTAAATATAATTTGAAGGCAAATAACGTTTGTCGGGTCAGGTATGGTTCCGTAGATTTTCCCATTTATATAATTACCTACAAACATATTCAAAAGTGTATTTATTCTGCGTGTAAAATACTAAAAATTAAACGGAAACAAGAGAGTTTCATATATACTATTTTCAAAAACTAAAATGTTAAAAAATATCAAAATTTTTTTAGCTAGACATACGAATGCTTCATACGAATTGACTTTTAAGAGGCACGTATGTTTGCAATGTTATGTCCAGAGAAGCCAAATATGCATTTTTTTCATTTTTGGTGTTTTTACTCATATTTGCTTTTTTTAGCCATTTTTTGATATTTCATTGTTTTTTCAGACATTATTCGCTTTAAATGCTTTTTCCTCATTATACCCTCCATCCCATAGTGCAGGAGGGTATATATCACTTTGTCAAATGTTTGTAATTCTTTTAAAAAAAATCTGGGACCCCATAAACTATATATATTCTTGATCAGCATGAATAGAGAAGTCGATATAGCCATGTCCGTCTGTCCGTCTGTCTGTGTTAATACAAAATACTCCGCAAATACAGAAGAGGTGTTGCTAATTTTCAGTCAAATTGTTTGTTGATATGATGAGCAGTTTGCTAGTGAAAATGATCAAAATCGGTTAACGCGTTCAAAAGTTATGAGTGAAAATGTGGGAATACCTCTTAAAATTTTGAATCAAATTTTAAAATATTCTATTTATTTCATCATACATACGTACATTCAATGCTTATACACAAGAATATACGCAATCAGGGATGGCAGTCAATATCGCTAAATTACTGTAACCGATTCAAACCCCTTCCAACTGACCATCGTTAACCCAAAAATACCGTTACCGAAATAGTTGAAATACCGTTATCCGTAAAATACCGTTACCGATATAAATAAAATATCAATATCTTAAAATAACGTTACCGAAATAATTGAAACACCGTTATCCGTAAAATACCGTTACCGATATAATTAAAATTTCAATACCATAAAAATACCGTTACCGAAATAATCTACCAAGATCTGAAAAAACTTCTTTAAATAAATATATTTTCCCAAAGTATGATCATAAGCAAGAAAGTAATCAAAACTCGGGCATAATGGGGCTAAAAATTGTGGTGTGCATTAACATTACCTGAATAGCTAAAATAACGTTACCCTTAAAATGCCGTTACCAAAATAACTGAAAAATCTTTCCCTAAAATAAAGTTAGCGAAATAACTAAAATGTAACGTTATTTTATATCTAAAATACCGCTAGCGAAATAAATAAAATACCGTTAACGCTAAAAGCCCGCAACCGAAATAACTTAAATATAGTTACCCCTAAAATAACGTTACCGAAATAAAAGAAAATAGCATTCACGGAGCCAATAACCACATAGAATCGGTTACCATCCGTGGTCATAATCAACACGTACAATAACAAAAAAACCCACAAAATATTGTTGTTGTTTTTTTGTTTTGTAATACAGTGTGGCTGATAAATGCCACTACAAATGAAAGAATAAAAAAATATTTATATGTATTGAAAAAAAGTTATTTGATTTTCTTAATGTACCAATATTTATCAGCCACCCTGTATCTATGTAGGTTTTATAACTGGTATGTATGTATGTATGTTTAGTAGCAATCGCATGCAGTGTTGCCAGGTTTGACGATTTATCGTCATTTTGACTATATTTAATACCCAAAATAACTAAATGATGATTTTATGGGTTTTGCTGCCAACAAAATTACGAATTTTTGCCAAAAGTTTAATATATCAGCAAAACATATTTATTTGTCACTGGATCAATTTTTCGATTTATATTATTTGAAAAAATACCAGTTTCTTTAATTTTCTGTGTCTCGAAAACACTCTAAACACATAAACTATTTTCTTTTTTAATTTTTTGACAAACTTAATTTTATTACACTTTTTGTTTGATTTATGTGATGTATAGTATAAACATATGTGTCGTAATGTAAATGGGTATTTAATAATTATTTCATTATGTATGTCTCCGCAAGCGTGTTTGTAAAAATAATTCTCCATCCCATAGTGCGGAGGGTATACACACTTTGTAAAAGTAGTTGTAGTTCTTTTTAAAAAAAATCTGGGAAAAACGCACAAAATATTGTTGTTGTTTTTTTGTTTTTTTTGTAATACAGGGTGGCTGATAAATGTCACTACAAAAGAAAACGTAATAACTTTTTTTCTGAGTTATTAATCGGTTCCATTTTTTTTTTTTTTTTTGGTTTCATTGATTCGTCTTTCAATTTAAGGAAATGAACGAATGGGGTAATGAAACTAACATTTTGATTGTGCGCCACTACAATGCTTTGGGGGCTGGCATTTCCGCATAAACAAAGTTAACGGGCACATTAGGCGGCACTCCTCCGAGCAGATTGGGCTCGTAAATTATTTTGTCAATCGTGGAACAATCATAAGGACGCCTTTTAATCAAAATTTCTCAGTTCGAATGTAAGAAACAATTGTTGCCATAGTTGCTGCAATACAAGTCAATTCTGGAGTTTCGACATGGAATATTTTTGCTCATATATTTATCACCCGACAGTCAATACGGACAGTTCTGCTTAAGGATTTTCATTTCTCTCCTTTAATGATAAATTTAATATGAAAATAATTATTTTTGACTTGGATCAAATAGGAAATAGTTTTATATGATTCGAATCTTAAAATTTCGTTAGAAAACATCGCCTGCAAATGGGCGGCTATCATTGTTAGAGTTGATTTTCGACAAAAAGCAATAAATAAAATCTTTTCATAAGAGATTTCGAAGTCTTTGACTTAAAATATAATCAAAAAATTGTTTGAGACAATGCAAACTAAACAGAAAAAACTAAAATTGAGTTTTAATTAAAATATTTGTTGATTCAGCAAAAGTTTAACTAAATTCGGTCGTGTTGATGCAATTGTAGTAACAACTAAAATAATTTGTATCTATTTAATTAATATTATTTTCAATTACATATAGTTTTATTCACATCTATTAAAAATTTAATTAAATATTGTTTACTATTGGGAAAAATTAAACCATTTGAAAAATCGCAAAATTTAAAAAACAAATTGCCAAAACAATCCTCAAAATTGCAGAAATTTAAAAAACTCCCAAAATAAACGCCAAAATTCAAAAAAAAAAATTAAAAAAAATGACCAAAATTAAAGAAACGCGAATTTTCAACTTTAAACGATTTTTTTAATTTTGGCGACTTTTTAAAATTTTTGCATTTGTTTCAATGTTGTTCAACGTTATAAAAACTGAGAATTTTTTTTATACCAAATTCATTTTCAATTAAACAGTTAATTGAAAGTAAGTTTGAAATCGAACAAAAGTTTAATTGAATTTTTTTTTTTTGACAATGATTTTTTCTGTGTATTTTGACATAATCTTTTAAAATGGAGATACCACTAAGACTCAAAATTAAGTTTACTTGTGCCGTAAAAGTCGTTACTTTACTTACAGTGCAATCTTTTTGGTAAATGTAAACAAATTTCTATCGGCGCTCCTTGAAATGCGACATTTTAAAATCAAGCAGCTAAACCAGTAATAACGATGTAGTTTTTTTTTAGACAAAAATTGATTAAACACAATTTGAAAAGCGTTTGAAATTGTCCAAAATGTAAATCAAAGTGAATTGGAAATACGAAATAAATAAAACCTAGGCGAGGGAAATAAGACCTAGGCGATGTCAGGTATATTTTTAAATATTCCAATTTTATATTTTTTCTTTATTATTTCTTTCAGACTACAATCACGCTTGCTTGTAAAATTTACGATTTTTTTAATACAATACATGAAGTCGGATATATGAAAAAATGGAAAAAATAGTGAATAATTTGTTAAAATAATTCAAATAAGTGGCAGCCGGGGTCCACGACATAGTGTCAAAATGGTTTTCAAAATGTGTGTTTTCTCGAGGATTTGAACGCTGTTTTTAAATAAGTCTAAATTTCCTAAACTTTAAACATATTTTCATACAAAAATGTGTTAATTTTCACCACCAATTTTAAAAATAGATACGTTTTTCATATATCTTTGCTGCTTTATCACCTATCCGAATTTAATTTCAAAGGAAACCCATCGGAAAAGCTTCCTTATAAGTGGCAGGCAAATTATATAGGGTATTTGCTTTTAATTTGTTTTTTGGACGGTTATAATTCTTTAATTTCCCGAGTTAAAATGTTTGCATAAAATAATACATTATTTTATATGCACAGATTAAAGCGTTGTTTCGCAATATAGACATCAAAATTCGCAAAATAATGAACACAATAAGTAATAAATGAAAAAATGCATTTTAAGGAAATGCACTTTATGCGGGAGGTTTTTGTTTCAAAATGAAATCAGAAAGCTATTTCTATTATTAATACATGATTGCCCATTACGTGTAGGTAAAAATTTAGCAAAAATTTAGCAAACAAAAGAAAAAGCTGTTACTTTAGTGTGCAAAAAAAAAATATATAATCAAAAAAAAAATCGAAAAGCCCCTCCCCCCCCCCGAAGCAAATTCCTAGCTACGTGCCTGTATGTATGTATGTATGCATTGGAAGCAATCACATGCAGTGTTGCCAGGTTTGACGATTTATAGTCATTTTGACGATATTTAATACCCAAAATAACTAAACTGCTTCCAAAAAATTTACGAATTTTTGACAAAAGTTTAATATGTCAGCAAAACATGTTAATTTGTCACCGGATAAATTTTTTAATTTATATAATTTGAAAAAATAACAGTTTCTTTAATTTTTTGTGTCACGAAAACACTCTAAACACACACAGTATTTTCTTTTTTAATTTTTTGACAAACTTAATATTATCACACTTTCCGTTTTTTTTAATCTTTTTTTTTAATTCGCGTATGCTTTTTAAACCCTAAATTCACTAAAACCAATTCACTAAAACACTAATTTCCCTCTGAAATTCAATAACAATAAAAATTGCAATATGGATCTTTGTTATAAAGAATTCATTTTATTTAAATTGTTTGTCTCGTCAACAAGACTCCGTACAAATGATGTCTGATATAACGGACTTCTTATATCCACAGATTTCATAAATACTTCAATTTGCATTTCCCTTTAGTTCTGTCCAATTCAACTGAATATATGTAACTGAAACGATTGCCACTTAAACTATGTTAATGTAGTATTTACAAAACAGTTCAAAAGTTTCTACAGAATCACCTTCTTGGACCCCTAAATACTTTTTTAAAAGTCCATGTGAAAAAAGCATAACTTTGCTTAAAATGTAATATTAAATTCCTGTCAGTGCATGCAAACGATTTCTCAACTCTTTCCACAGTTTTTATCAATTCTGTAAATTGTCACTACTGATTTTAAAACCAACTATTATTTCAAAAAAAAAAATTGCTTCATTGAGAACAAACCTGCAGAATAACTTTGAACATTAGTTTGTGTTTCAGTGAAAAATAAGATGAAAAACATTTAAAGTTTTTATTAATATTATTAAAATATAATATTCCTAGTATGTTTAGATCAAATCGGTATGTTTTTCGCTAAAATTAAAGTGTTTTTGTATTTTATACAATTATTTTCGTTACATTGCTAAAAGCCTATTTTGTGGCTTTTTTCTACTAAAATCCCGGGGATTTGTTTTATAGAAAAATAATTATTTCAGTGCTACATTATATGTAAATATTTCATGTACGGATAATATTATTTTCTACAAATATTGATTACTTTGAGACATCGATTTGTGCTTTTCCCCTATTTCAAGTGTTATAAGCAAACTGCATTTAGTTATTGCAATAAGCTGAGTTTATTTTTGTCTACATAACCCTCGTTAATCGAGTGTTAAATTTTTTTCTACTAAAATCGTTTCATTTACAAAACAAAAGTTTTTTTCCTAAGAATATTTATTTCTACTATTTTTTTTTTTATAAACTTCCCTTCACAATTTAAATGGAGGAGCCAGTTATTCTTCCAATTAGGTCCTTTCTCAATTACAATTAGATATTAAATTAAATTACTAATTCACAATATTTATTTTATTTATTAATTAATAATCACACAATTACAAATTATATAAATATTACCCTAACCGAGCACTAGCTACTATGGCCTTCGGCGCGTTGTAGCGAAAACAGACCAGTGCCTCTGGTGGGAATCGAACCCACGACCCCCGCACTGATAAGCCAGCACGCTACCAACTAGCCTACCGGGGCGCACAATTCACAATATATTTATTATTTTTAAAACAATTTTTTTCTTATTACTGTCCCTTTAAACCTATCCCTTTATAACTTAATAGATGACACTATTGACAATTTTCCCAATTGGACGTTTCCATCAATTGCAATTGGATTCTTAAAAGAATATTAATTGGATTTTAACTCCCAATTCAAATATATATTTAATATCATAGAAATTTAACATAGCGATTTCAGCGCCTGAATATCGACGATTTTTTTATAGCAAAGACACAAACCATATATATTGAATTGTGTAAATCTTTATCTGTATTTATATACAGTGCAGTTCGCTTTTAACGATAATTGATACAACATTTTTTCTTCACCCCAAATACATTAATTAATCATATTTTATTTTACTTATAAAAACAACATTGTTATTGTTATTTTTACAAGGAATATAGATATATATCGAGCCCTATCCGCCGAAAAGACGTAAGTAACAATTTCATAATTTTACAGGAAAGGCATTTTTAAGTTTTTTTCTAAGTTTTCTTAGGCTTATCGGATTTTAATGAAATTAAAATATGTTATAAAAGACCAAAATATAAAGAAAACTAAACTGTTTTTTTTGTACCAAATCTCACTTTGAGGGGTTAAACAAGGGGGTCTAATTTGACCCAATTTTACTTTTTTTGATTTATTTCTTGCTTGGTTTAAAAAAAATATAAACATATGATAAACAAATTAAAGTCTTTTGAATTACGAATCCAACGATGAATAAAACATGATCGAGCGTGTCCTAGATTTTGAGTTATTTGTAAAATAAAAAAGGACGTAAGTAACACTTTGCCGTCATGAAATATGTAAACAAACTATTGTTTGTCATATAGGAATGAGCACTTACGCCTTTTTTGTTTTTGTCTAACTTTGTAACGGTACTTCCTAGAGCTATGAAGTTTTGACCAATGATGCAAATGGTCGCAAAATAAATATTTTCATCACAAACCCGAAAATGGAAAAATGGTTACTTACGTCTTTCTGGCGGATAGGGCTCGATATATATATTATTTGCACTTGCACTGGTTAATTCAAACAATGAGATGGAGGGTATCCAAAAATTCGGCACAGCCGAATTTAATCTTTTTTATACCAAATTCGGCACATCGGACTTTAATGCTTCCACTTGTTTTTTTGACTTTTTTTCAAAAAAGTTTATTTGTTTACTTTTTTGTTTTGCTTTTTCTTCCCTGTTTTACAATATTTTTTTTTTTGCCAAAAACTCCTCGGATTTTATCATCTCTGGTTATGTCCAACTATCTCCAGTTCCTCAACGTCATCGCCCAACCTGCAAAAATCCGGTATGTCCCTGTCCCAGCTGCTTGTGAAAGCCCTGACAGAACAATGACCGGTCAAGAACCCCGTAATTGTCCGCGAAAAGGTGTAAAAACTCTTAATATTTTCACTTTTGCAGGAAGGCATTTTGACCAATTGTAATAAAAATTGTATTAAATTAAAGTCCTATATTTCAAACAACCCCACGTTTAAATAATTTCTTTATCTTAGCTGACAAACCCGTGGTGTTGAATTAAAAATCGATTTTTGTTTTAAATTCCGTCATAACATATCGGGCCCTAACAGCCAAAAAGACGTAATCGCCAAAATCATAATTTGCCAGCACAAATTTAAATACGGTATAAAAGACCAAACATAAAATTAAAATTTTTTTAGCTGCCAAATCTCACTTTAAGGAGTTAAATAAGGGGGTCTGACCAAATTTTTGTTTTTTTTGCAGTATTTCTAAGTTGGTCCAAAGAAAATATATATTTTGGATAGCCAAGTCGTTTGATTTGTGAATCCAATGCTGCATAATACATGCGCAAGCGTGTCCAAGATTTGGCATTATTCGTGAAAGAAAAAATACATAAACGACACTTTGATGTCACGAAATATGTAAACAAACTGTAGTTGTCGTCTTTTATGTTTTTTATGAAATTCGTAAGGAATGATGCAAATGATTGAAAAATAAAGATTTTTTGATATAAAGTCGTTGGTGTATGTTTGTAATCTAATATCGTTTACATCACTACACGCAAAGAAAAAACATGGCTGAGGGAACCATATTCGAAGAGCATCATACATTTTTGGATTTATGATTGCGACAACCATGTTACTATGGCTGTGTCAACCATGCTCTTATCTGCTTCTGTATCATAATATGATAATTAGATTACCATATTATAGTTCCAAGTAGATCCCAATATTTTCATATTGTTGTTCTGAAAATTTTTACGATTTATCATAATATGAGGCTTACAGAATTCTGCCAGCATTCTTTTGAAGCTGGATTAAAAAGATATGCATGTTTTTAAATAGTATATTTATTTAATAATTCACACATTTAAATAAGCTTAGGTTTAAAATAATTTAATTAGTCAAATGGTCTTTGCGCTGAAGAAAAAGCTTTGTGAAATATTATGTCAGAAATACAAGCTATATATCTGATTGCAGCATAATTCACGCATAAAAATATTATTAAGAATACAATTTCACAATATATTTATAATGATCAAATCATGTTTGCAGCAATCATAACAATTGCATTATAACCATAGTATAGTCCTAGTTATCATAGTTTGATCACGGACAAGAATTTCGCCATCATTTATTACCATATTATGATTATTACAAACATATTATGATTATTTCGTACTACAGACTTAAAAGCACGTGCATTTTGTTTAAATTTTTTTTCATTACAAACAATTAAAAAATGAAGCACTTTTTTTTATCAATTTATACTTAATTTGTAACACTTTTATACCCATAGACTAAAAATAACTTTATTTATGGGGTGTGTGACAATTAAATTTTTGCCTAGACTTCCAGGGTAGACCGGGTTGAGACTACAAACTTATTCCTTCTTCTGTAAAACAAATCAGGATTATAATTAACACCACTACGTATTTGTCTATTTTTAATGTCTTTTTGTTCAATATTATTTAATTTATTGGGGCTGACTGTTTCTCACAACTTCTTTTCACAAAATCTCAAACAAGAATGAAACTAAAAGAGCGAAGACGCTCATAAAAACACGACTGATCATCTTATAGTTGGAGCAACTATAATATGGGTGTAGTTACATAGAGGAATATGATAAGAAATGATATATTATGATTGTAGACAATACAATAATATGATAACTGAAAAGAAAGAGAAATTTTTACTAGAACATGATGAAAGCAACCATATTATTGGTGGAATATGATTGATACAACAATAATTTAATTCAAACAACCATTTATCGCTGTAGGAAACATAGTTTTGTGGCAGCAATCAACTGCAACCATATTTTTTCTCTGCGTGTAGACGTATCGCAGCCATATTCATATCTAATGTCACTTTAATGGTGATTTTAAAATTTTTTTCGATACGGTAGGTGGCGCTGTTTTCGACATATTTATGAAAATATTTTTATGACTTCATTGATAACCCCCCAGGAAGAAATTGCCAACAAAATAGTACTGGTGAACCACTGTTATTTTTGTAAAACCCAACCTGTTAGAAATCATTAAAGTTACAACCAATATTGTACTAGAAAACTGTTTGCAAAACAAGTGCTTTGCCAATATAACTCTCAAAATGCTTTGCCTCCATTGTTTTTACCAATATTACAACTATTAAGTACACAGAAAAAACTAAAAACGGGTTTTAATTAAAAATTTTATTGAATCAATTAATATTTTAATTGATTTTGCTCCTACCACTGAAATTATAGTATTAAATAAAAAAATTTGCGGACAGTTTATTAAAACTCTTCCAATTAAAATAATAATAATATCAATTAAAAGAGTTATTGTTTTTCTTTACAACCTCAATTAAAAATTTTAGTTAAATTGATTAAAACTTTAATTGAAACTTGAGAAGAAAACAATGTTAGTTTTTATTGAAAACTCGTACTTTTTTATTTTTGTTACATGCCCCCCATTAAATAAAAAAATAAATGTAGGTCTGTAAATTAAATTGACATTTTATTTATAATAAAATTAAAGCTTTTTAATATAAAAATGTATTATAAGAAAACAAATAAGAGTAAAGACAAAATTTTTGTTTTGCTTGTCTTGTTTGAACTTTTTCTTGTAATTGAATTGCTTTCTTAAAAAAAACACACACAACTTTAAAATGATAGTTTAATGACACTTATACTTATTGAAAATTTAATTATTTACAAAAATAATAGTTTAATTGTCCTTTTTCGATAAGGTTTATTTAAATCCACATGTGCACTTTTATAACCACAGTAAAAACACGAAACTGAATTAAGTTTTCGTGCGTACACGAATATCTCAACAAAAAGAGTGTTGAAAACTCTAGTGAAATAACTACGATTTTGCGTGTATTTGAAATCGGTAAACTATTCAACTTATTAAAAGTTAATCATTTGCGATTTTTTTTCTTTTTATTTACAATTTAAATAATATATTGATATAATTAAACCGTTGTTTGATTATTTAATCTAAATAAAATAAAAAAAAAAATTTGTTTGCCAAATTTTTAAAAATTTTGTTTACAGGTTGTCAACACTGTATGGATATATTAGAAAATTCAATAAATTTTTTAATTGAATCAATTAAAAAAATTGTTTAAATTGCCATTGATATTCAAACAATTGATTAATTAAATATTTTTGGCCCATAATTTTTTCTGTGTATCATTATATTTTTTTAATATTTTATTATATTTTACTCGATCAATCAGCAATTATTTATTTAAAACGCTAAGACCGAACTGGGTTGCTGGTTTTAAGGGTCGTGTTTTACAAACATTTCACAAAATTAATTAAATTAAATGTATATTTAACAGGACAATACTCTCAAGATTATTAATGACACGTTCTGCCAACGCATAACCGACCACGACCGACGCTTTACCAGTACAGTTGTATTTTTCTGCCATATTTGGAATGAGTATAAGTTATGTGGATGGAAAAAAATATACACAAAACTGGGCCATTAGGTGGCGCAAATTGTTATTTACAGTCCGGCTTGGCCCATACATAACCTGACCAACCCGGGATTATCCCGCTTTTTAAAGGCTGATCAAACCATGATTTTTCCCGCTTTTGAAACTAAATCCCGCTATTTATATTTCATTCATATTTAAATTTAATTTGTATACAATAATAATATGGTTTAAAAACTTTTGATACATTATAAGTTGGAATTTTTTTAATCAAATAAAGTTATCTGAGCCAGTGATAGGATTTTGAAATTTTTGATTAGTGTCAAATAGAATTCTAAACTTATCTTTTTCAATAATACAAAGAAAATAACAATTTAATTTTTTAAAAAAAGGATAGGTAGGGTATCCTTAAATATGCAAATTCAAAGTGTTTTCACTAGTGAAGTTTATTGAGAGTTTTTTGATGATGAAAATATTAGGAAATTTAAAATTTTTTACGAAGAATTTTTATGTAAAAAATACAGAAAGTTTTGCTAATTTTGGTCAAAAATTTTACACATAAAACTTTTATATTCAAATTTAATTCTGAAATGAAATTAGAAAATATTCCGAAATTTTTTTTTTTAGATAACAATAACTCCACATAATTTTCAAAGCAATATTTGGCGAATTTGATAAAAATCCGTATTTTTAGAAAAAAAATCTTAAATATCCTGCATTATGCACCCAAATCTCCCAAATTTACCTGCGGAGTCTAGCTTTTTTAACAAAAAAATTTTGGCCACGTTACCCATACATAAAATATATGTATGTTAGTTACATGACGGGAAAATTGAAAAAAAAAATCGCGATAGGAGGCGCTGTAGTAAGCATATCACCGAAAATTTTTTTATGGTTGTATTTATTAAACCGATTAGGCTAATATTGTATATTATTAGACTGTATATTAGTAAAATGAGAACAAAAGATATTACAAAAAATGTGCATGAAAGGTGGCGTTTTAAGATTTTTCATAAATCGTTAAATGGAAAATTTCGTAATATTTATCGTCTAACTATTCGATATTTATGAGCACTTGAACATTATATAGTGCTCAACTCTATGTGGGCTTCCAACAGTGAAAATTTTATCAAATTTTGGTAATTTTAATTTCTTATAAACACAAAAATGTCTAAACGACTAACTATAAACATTGGTCAAAATACTCTCAGTCGTGAATCGTCACAAAAAAATATCAAAATTAAACACCACAACAACGAGTGTAAGCACGGGACACATCACGATCGATACTAAAATTATAATTGGTGAAATGGGCAACGAATACTATTTCGTCACGCTCTATATTGGCTCCTGTTGAACACAGTTGGCGTGGAGTATTGTAATTAGATTTCTAAGAACTGTACTAAAACTGAAAAAGCCGATACAAGAAAAATAGATATGGCACGTCACTTGCAATCTTTAATTTTAAACAGATTTTTCTCGCATTCTGTTAAAGAAATTTGCGTAAAATTTGGCATGCTATTTTCTTCAATATCTTTGTGCTAAAAAGGGCATGCCACCCTCCATACAATAATAAATATAAAATTGTTTAATACTGGATCCTGTTGAATATATTTGAGCAAAATTGGGTACGATTTAAAAAAGAGAAGTGGCAAGCAGCAAATAATCCCTATTTTTATTCATAATAATATAAAAACCGAGTGTTTCTTTTTCTGTTTCTTAAGAAATCATGACTTGGCACCTCCTTTATGTATAATATAAAATTCTAAAAGTTTTTATCCAGCGTCATGTTGAACGTTCTAACAAAGTTTGACACGGTGTTTTATATCCGGATGGAAACCAGTCTACGACAAGTAATTTTTTACACAAAACATTAAATAAATCTTATCACGTGATATAAATACAAGCGAAAACCAATGGAAGTTTGATAATATTAAACAAAAAACAATCCATTTATTTTTTATTTTCCTATTTATTTCAATTTGTGTTTCATAACTATAAATACACTTAACTTAATATATCAAAATTTACAAAATTTTAAGAAAAATATTTTAGCACAGCAGTTTTAATCTCATCAGAAAAACTCACCTCTGAAAGAAATTTATGTTTAAACAATCCTACAAACAACAGCGATTATTGATTACTGGTTTGTAAATTCCTTTTAGCAAATTCAAGTCGAGCAGTTTTGTGGCGGGGTAATAGCCTTGGCACAGACATCAGCTCTTGGCTAGCAATTCTCTCTGAATCCTTTAAGAGCCTACTTATGGTTGAATTGGACACATTTAGCTTACATTTATCCATTATCTG